>CAXFZM010000081.1:0-17985 GCA_964007475.1 Hybos culiciformis
TCTTTATTAGTTTTTTTTTTGATTGCCTATGTATGTACGTTATTTCGTTTTTAGGCTAAATCCACCATACTTTGACCTCTGGTAAAGTATTTTTTCTTGGTGGTGCTGTGCCATATTTTATACATTTTATAAACTGCAGCCATAACGATGATTGATGTTATTACCTAGACTAAAATTAATATGTCTGCGTTTATTTTCGTAGGTTGAATTATGTCGACTTTATTTACTACCGTTCAAGTGTTGGAAGGAGTTTCGACTTTAGACTGGGTTTTACCCATAATAACTTTGTGATTTATATTTAAAAAAAAAATTTTTTGTCTTTATATCTTTAAATTTATGTAAATGGTCTTTTTCATCACTTGTTTATTATATATACATTTTTTTTATATTTTGAGAGTTTTTTTTCTTTTTCAACGTTTTTATGTTAGTGTTTTTTTTCGTGGGTGCACTTTTTTTATTTTTATTTTTTTTTGTTTGATGTAGCACATTTTTTTTTTCGTTATGTGTTTATTTGTAACAAAATTTTATATTTATTTCTTTCAGAATAATTATATGAGATTACGTAGATTTTCGAGGCGCCGTGACATTTGTCCGCGGGACATTTGTCCGCGATTGAATTTTCTAACTTTAGCGGACAAATGCCATTTTGCAAAATGTCATTTGTCCGCGATTGATTTTTCGAATTTTTAGCGGACAAATGTCATTTTGCAAAATGTCATTTGTCCGCGATTGAAATTTTTAATTTTTAGCGGACAAATGTCATTTTGCAAAATGTCATTTGTCCGCGATTGATTTTTCAGTTTTTTTAGCGGACAAATGTCATTTTGCAAAATGTCATTTGTCCGCGATTGATTTTTCAATTTTGGAGATACTGCAGATTACGTGAACCACTCAGAATCGTCTGAAGCTTGGGAAAGGGAAGAGGGGAGAGTCCCCGCAAATTGTTCATACATTTTGTATATGCAATTTTTTTTTTTTTGCCCGATTTGCCCCTTAAAGATAGGGGGGGTGGGGGGCGGCGGGCGGGCGGGTGGACTGGTGGTTGGTCAGTGACCACCAGTCCGCGATTGATTTTTCAGATTTTTAGCGGACAAATGTCATTTTGCAAAATGTCATTTGTCCGCGATTAATTTTTATCGCGGACAAAAGACATTTTGAATCGCGGACAAATGTCATTTTTATGTCCGCGATACAAAAACAAATGTCCAACCCCCGATTTTCGATCTGTTCCGACAGATTTTTTTTATATGCTGGTGAGACACCGGGCATTTCCCGTAGTCTGAATAGGTTGGCGATTTGTTTACTCTTTTTTTTTTTTTACCCACTTCTTTCTTTTTCTCGATTTTCTTTATTGGAGATGGTAAGGAGGTTGTTCGACTTCTATATTGGTCGAGCGTCACGATTTTCTTTTGAACCAATAAAACGGGTTTAGGTCCGGCTTGCGGATTAATTTGTAGGTTTATGATTACCCGAGGGTCTAATTTTTTATCTTTATTCATCTGTCTCAGATGAGTATTTCAACGGGAAAAAAAGGTAATTAATTTCCTTTTTGTTTTTATATATTCTTTTTTTTTTTTGTTGTCGTTTTGTTACTTATGTCCAAAAAGGAATAGCAACACAATTTTTTTTTTTTATTTTTTTTTATTTTATTTATTTTATTTATAAGAATGTTTTTAATTATGATAATAAAATTTTTATCATAAAAATTATTTTTAAGAATTTCAAAAACATTTTTTTTTATTATAGGGATTTTTTTTTATTATAGGGAATTTTTTTATTAACCTAGAGACTTTTCTCCAAAAGAGAAAACTTATAGTTCTTCGTTAAAAGAACTCTTAGGGGTTGGTCCGACGACTCATCTCCCAAAGAAGACGATTTATAGTTCTCGCAAGAGAACTCTTATGACCAATCTAAAAAAAAATTTTTTTTTTGTTTGTCACTTTTTTATTTTTTTAAATTATTATTATTGTTATTGTTTTATTTTGGCAGGATCGCCATGTAATGAAACAATTACAGATAACTTTTGACAATTACTTTATTTAATCAAAGATAAAAAACTTAATAAATATTTTACATAATTTTTGGACAATATTTATAATCGATTTTTATGGTAAGTATTGATTAGTAGTGAAAATGTTTATAGTAATTAGTGTAGGTGTTTTATGGTAAGTATTTAGAATTTAGAGAGTAATACGAAGGTATTAGTGAGCACATATGACGTGTGTGCATTTCTTAACGTGTTAGGTGGTCACGTTGATAAAGGTAACAAAATATGTTTAGATAAACATATTTTGTTATAAATTAAATTTGAAGAGCAATTTTATTGCAAACAGATTTGGTCAAAAATATTCAAGAATTCCAAAGAATTCAAAATCATGTACAGTTGTACGTACGTATAAGGGTAAGTGTAATAAATGAGTATAGTGTACAAGAATATTTAGCTAATTGGTACAAGAATATTTAGCTAATTGGTAAGTAGGAGTATTGATAGTACTGACTATTGGTTTATTGGAAAGTTATTTTTATGTGCTTTTATAGTCCCATATATCCTAGGTGGTATTATGTCATTACATAGTAATTTGTCTCTTGTACTATTTTTTATATATTTTTTCGCGTGCATTTCATTTATCAATTCATTAACGTCATTCTTTAAATTCTTAAGCATTTATTATTACCATTATCTATGCGTTCATAAAAATTTATATCCGATAAATGTTCTACCATTTTCTTATGATATTCATGTTTATCAATTACAACTGTTCTTTTGCATTTATCTGTGATAATTACATACATATATGTTTTGGTTGTTTTTGAGGTAATTGCTTGTAATTTTATGTGCATTCAGAATTTCTCTAGTATGAAAGTTCATTTTCGGTGGACGTTTGACATAGGAGTTAATGGAGTTAATGATGTTATTTTTTGTATGTTCAATCAAATTTTTATTGTTGTCAGAGTTATTAATTATTTCTTCCACATGAGAAATCAAATTGATAACATTAGTGCCTCAGTTTTTATTCATGGGTAGTGCAAATCCCGGCCTAGTGACAATAGAATTTTCATTTCCTGTGGTATTGCACTGTTGGTCATTCAGGGTTTGGAAAAGTTTCTTGATAATTATTTAATTTTTTATCTCTAATGAGTTTAAGATTTAATCTTTGATCTTATTTTTCGATTATACGATTCAATTTACTTTGCTCACTTATTATGATATTCCCTTGTAGTAGGTTTGGTATTAATTGTTTTAATTTATTAATGATCAATATCCTGTTTTGAAAATTATAGATATTAATTTCAGTATTTAAAAATTTGGATCTTAACCATTTGATAATGTTTTCTATTTCTTTTTTGTGAGAATTCTCTTGTTTTTTTTAGGCTATCAAAAACTGTCGTTTTGTCTAGAATATATTTTGGTATACATTCAATTTGTTTGTTTTTCATTAAATAATTCAATCTGCTTTTATTATTTGCGATTTTTTTGGTGTTGTTAGCAAATTCTCTCATTAGTCTCAAATTCTCTTCTGTTGTTGTCAATATTCATGTAGTGTTTTTATGTATAAGTGTATAATTTAACCATATAGTTGAACAAAATATAATTTATTGTCTTTTATTTTGATTGATGTTATTTATTAACGCTTAATTCTCCCGCTTTCAATATATATATGTAAATTATTCTTATTTATCAGCTGTGGATATAATTATTTGATCTTTTTTATCTTATATTATTGGGAACTTCAATAAAGAATTTAAATAATTTTTAAAAAATTCAATATTACAAAATCCAAAAAAAAATATTTTTTTTACCTTTTTTTCATATGAAATTTTCAACAAATTTTACCATAAGAGCGTCTGATAAGGAACTACGTTCCAAAAATAATTTAAATTAAAAAGTAAATTCAAAATAAAAAAAAGTAAATTAGAAATTAAAAGTAAAGTTAAATTGAGTTTATAAATTTGAAAAAAGAAATTTAGTTTTTTTATTTAAATTTTAAGAAATATTAAATAAAGTGTTTTATTAAAAAAAGAAATTAAAGGGTTTTTTTTTAATTATTTTTCCTAGAAGAAAATAGGAAAAACAAAACTTGCACTTAATTTAATTTTTGGAGTCGCATTACGAAACTTCATTTTACTAAACTCAATACAAATAATGTGATGAAACAGCTAAAATTATGCAAAGTTTTTGAGCATAATTTTAGCAGTATCGGTAGCAAAGAAAAAATTTTATTTGAATGTCATTTTTAAACTCGAAGCGTTTGGTAATACTTTTTTGTACCGGTAAACGGGATTCTTTTTTTGATAACCAAAATAAAATATATTTTTACTAACTTTAAAGTAAAATAAAATTTTGTTTTTGAAAGTAAATTTTTAATGATTGTATTTGTAAATTGTGTATTTTTTTTTTCTTCTTTTAATTTTTTTTTGTATAATTGAGAACTTAGTCTTAAATATAAATAAATTATATTTAAATTTATTATAATTTAAATATTGTGATTGTCGAAATAGAATTTTTATTTGAAATTAATACAGTAGTTTTTTTTTTTATTTTTCTGTTTGTCGATAATCAATCATAAGACACGAGTTCAAACAGAAAGAATTTTCACACCAAAAGAATTGAAATATTGTTCACAGGTTTACATCAGAAAGATTCGGTTGAATCACGATTACAAAGTTCGTACGTAGGTCCATATGAATTGATGTAAAGATACGATAAATATTTCATTGTAAACGTACATAATAAAAGTGCGAAGCTTTCAATTTATAGACTCAAAGTAGCTTACGGAGTTAATAGGCCAGAACATCGGATGACGAGATTCTAACATCTTGTTCACAACTTTTCAATAACATTCTATTCAGAGTTTTTCTGTTCATAAATAAAACACGTAGTTTATCCGTGAATGAATTTTAAACTTAAAATTGATTATAAATAAAGGTGGCCAAATGTCCATAATTAATTTATTAAAAGTTTTAAGTTTAAAATCCATTCACGAATAAGTACTTCAATTTTTTATTTTCAACCCAAGTACTTTATTATTTTTTTTTTTATTAGTAATTAATTAGAACTATGCGAAACCCGTGGGATATTCACGGAAGTTAAATAAATTTAAAATTTTTGAAATATATTTTTTAATTCTATTTTCCATCAAATTTACCGTAGTTTGAATGCATTTTTCGAATTTCGCAGTTTTTTCATTGTTTTTTTTTTGATACATACATACATACATACATACCAGTGGCGGCTCCTTTACTATCAACCTACTGATTCAAAAAAAAAGTTTTTATTTCAAAAAAACCGTTTAAGATTTATATTTTAGCTCTATTCTTCTTTCTTTAATGGCAAAAACATCTATTACTTCATCAAAAAAAGTTTGTTTTGACATTCATTCTTGTAACAATTTTTTTTCAATATAAATTAATGACAAACTAGATATTCTGTTTTGGCTCATTGAATTTCTTATACAAGTTTTTATATTTTTTAAACTTGAAAACGATCTTTCTGCTGATGCAGAAGATGTAGTGTGTTACTCCCGGGATAAATTTCCCGGGAAATTACTTAGTTTTACATTTCGCGAATCCCGGCAATTACGAAATTTTTCCAGGGATTTTCGTTGTAATAATTTTTGACATATGGCAAAACTCCAAGCTAAATCTACTACTTTCTGATAAAAAACAAATTGACAATCCTTTTATTTACATTGTTTATACCCATAAGTATGTTCTTTTTGCGCCATAGGAGGCACTATTTGGATATTTAACTAAGAGAGACTGTTTTTATGTACATTTTTTATATCCATAAGTATGTGACTTTTTTCGCCATATGAATTAAAGGATAATGATGATCATGATGAAAATGTAGTTGTTTTACCAGCGATATTATATTGAAACCGATTTCGATTACAGAGACAGAAGTAGAATTAAAAAGAAAATTAAAAATTGCAATTGAAGGATCGAAAAAAATTGTATACCTTCTCCAAATTCTACTAATTTGAACTTCAACCAAATATTGAGAAAAGAAATGTTGTTGTTTGAAGGAACTGATAAGATGAGATCAAATTTAGAAAAATTATTTAATGCCCTTATACAAGCAACATCTACGGAGAGCGAACGGTTGTTTTCTACTTCGTCAAATTTTTGCTCCAATAAACGATCAAATCTAATGCTGGCCATACAACTTGGTCCAACTTGATTGAACAACATGTTGACAACAAGTTGTATGTTTTGGCACAAACGATACAACTTGTTTAGCAACCATTCTTCCACCGTCAAAAATTTATTGATTTTTTAGTTTTTTTTTTACGCTAATAATAAAATTTAAACTAAATTAATTTAAATAATAAAAAAGTTTGTATATATTTTTGACTCAAAATGACAATTAACGTCATTTTGGTTTACACCAGGTTGACAACTTGCCCATGCACTAGACAACTTAAACAAAAAACCAACAAAAAACCTACAAAAATTAAAATTTTTATATTTTTTGCCGACCAACAAGTTGTCAACTTGACCACACACTATACAACATGTTGTATAACCAAGTTGGACCGTATATGGCCAGCATAACCGACAAGTCAATTAATGTATTATGTTTCCTTAAAATTTATTTTATGAGAATTGATAAACAAAAATAAAATATTAAATAAATAAAAAATAAAAATTTATCTGATTTGTGTTTTCATTTTAAACAACCATCACGCAAAAATTTATATTGCAGAAATTAATACCAGTGAAATCCCAGGACCCGGGAATTTCCCGGGAAAAAAAATCTTTTTCCAATTCCGAATCCCGGGAGTCAAAAAATGTCGGGAAAAGTAACACACTAAGAAGAAGCTGGTATAGTTTCTATCAACAATGTTAGTTTGAATGCTTCTTTTATACTACTCACTAAATCGTTATCTTTACAATACAATAAAAAATCTCCAATTTTTTGGAATTTTCGAAAATCTAATATTTTATACACTAAAATCAAATCAGTTTTTAAAGAATTAAAATCAAAAATTGTAAGATAATTTTCTTTTAAGGAATTAAAATAAGTGTTTGGGAAGTTTTTTTCAAAATTATCAAATTTTTTAAAATCAAATAAATTTAGAAAGTTTAAATAAGTCAAAACGAAATATTAGTTCATCAGTTAACATAATCAATAATTTTTTCTAGCTGTTTTTGAGCAAATATTTTAACAAATTTCTTTTCAGTTTTAATTTATTTTCTAGATTTTCCTTTTCTTTTCATTTAAACCAAAATTCTTCAAAATTTGTTTTATTCGCGTTCAATTTTTCTTGAAAATTTGCGATTGTCTTTTTGCTAAAAATAATAATATCATTCAATTTTTTTTTGCAATATTTGAAATTCAATGTCAGTTTCTGGAAAAAATTCTGCATAAAAATTAAGCAGCAACAAAAATGTTCCATTTTCGAATAGATTTATATAGGCTCTAGCTTGATTTATATCAGTGGTGCCCAAACTACGGCCCGCTAAATATACGGCTCGCTAAGCATTTTTTTTGTGGCCCGTTTTGAATTTTATGATTAATACATCTACTTCAAATTTTCATAAAATTATATTTCTTTTTAAGAATTTACAAAAAATATAAAATAAAAGTTTTCTTATAATTTGTTTATATTTATTTTTCATTTCGTACAGTAATAATTCTTGAACAGGAAAAAAATATTTTCTTTTTTCATGCATAATTAATTAGTAATTAGAAAAATATAAAAGTCTTATTTTTTTACATTTAAAGCTTGGGTGTATATTAAATTCAAAACGACAAGTTATTAGTTTTACAGACTCGAGATACTTTCCAAAAAAATTTATATATTGACACATTATAATTAACATAGTTGTGAATTGCTTATATTATTATTAATTTAATGAAATAAAATCAACGCAAAGAACAAGAAGCGTAAAATTGATAATAAAATTTTGTTTTTTTTAATGTTTTCAATGAATTTTTTTTAAAAATATCAGAATATGTCATTTATTTGTTGAAAGTATGACTTTTTTAATATTTGGCCCCAAACCCTCTGATGTTTTTTGAAATGGCCCGTGGTTACAAAAGATTGGGCACCACTGATTTATATCATCAGAGTTCCACTTTCTGTTTCAACTATTGTAAGAAAAAACTTTCTTAACTCTTCCAACTGTTAATACTAGTCTTCCGTTGAATTCCCATCTTGTATCAAATGCTTCTGTTCGCTTAGAAGAGTTGTTAAAACCAGAGTTCCTGATTTTATCATTGAAGATAATTTATTAAATTATCTTATCTCTAATTTGTCTTTATGCGGAGAATTTATGTACAATTTAACAGGGAACGAAAAATCATATCATTTGATAATAATCAAATGATATGTATCAAACGATAATTTTTATAATGTTGACTATGAATGATTATGATCACTCAATTTACTAACACAAATATCATTTGATTCTTCAATATCAAAAGATTTCTTAAAATGTTTTGAGTTTGATATATTCTTTTTCGTTTTACTGTATGCGTTGTAATGAAAATAATAAAAATGAGTTGACGGGAAGTTGAATTTATTTATGGGTTTGCAGTATACATACACAATAAATGCCGTTTTTCTCTTTTATTGCAATAAAATTTAGAATATGAGTAATATTTTTGGATGCATGTCAGTTGTACAATTACCAGTTGTACAATTTTTTTGTACCAGTTGTACAATCCAAAATACCACTTGTACAATTTAAAATTTAATTGTACATCTGGTTTTTTGGATTGTACAAGTGGTAAAAAGATTCCACTTGTACAATTGACCACTTGTACAGACTAGTGCCAGTTGTACAATCCAGTTGTACATTTTAGACCAGTTGTACAATCTCGATTTTTTCGAATTAACCACTTGTACAATTTTTGACAGTTGTACAATCTTTTTTTTTTTTGTAATTTACCACTTGTACAATTTTTGGAAAAGGCACTAGGGCGGCGCAGTGAAATAAGGCCGCGGAGTAATTTCATGTTTCAAAATGAAATAAGACCTCGCAAATCCCACTGACCAACCGCCGCCCGCCGCCCTGCTGCCCCCTGCCCTGTGTGCTCACCTCACAAGATTTTTTATCGAGGTCTTATTTCATTTTGAAACATGAAATTACTCCGCGGCCTTATTTCATTTATAAAAATGGAATTAGCCCTCCAAAAAATTTTTTTTTTTGTCGCGGTCTTATTTCATTTTTCAAAATGAAATAAGGCCGCGAGGACTTTTTTTGCGGTCTAATTTCATTTTTCAAAAAGAAATAAGACCGCAACAAAAAATCCTAGCGGCCTTATTTCCATCCCCCGCTAGGGCACGGTCACCCATTATGCACAACAGCTTTTCCATACATTTTGCTTAGTTTTTCACGGTTATAACTTTACCATAGAGATTGTACAACTGGTTAAAAATTGTACAAGTGGTTAATTTGATAAAAGATAAATTGTACAACTGGTCAAAAATTGTACAAGTGGTTAATTTTATAAAAATAAATATTGTACATCTGGTCAAACATTGTACAAGTGGTTAATTTGAGAAAAAAAGGATTGTACAACTGGTCTAAAATGTACAAGTGGTGATAACTGAATTGTACAAATGGTAAATTTGTCTGTACAACTGGTAAATTGTACAACTGGTCAATTGTGCAACTGGATTATTTTTTACCAGTTGTACAGAGAAAAATACCAGTTGTAGAATTTTTTTTCGCCATACAAATTGAAAAATTGTACAACTGGTAATTGTACAAGTGGCACTCACCCATATTTTTAAATGCGTACCTATTATAAAATACATTATTATGCGTATTATAAAATGCATTATTTTACTTTAATTAAATTCGTATTTCCTAATGTTACGAACGTTATTATGGCTGAGATTAAAAAGAAAAAAATGTATTTGATAGAGATGTTAATAGAGAAATAAACATGAACATAACTATTTCCGTTTATTAATAAATTAAAGTATAAAGTTAACAAAATAAAAATTAACTAGATTGTCACTAACAAATCGATCAGAAAAACCCATTCAAATAAATTTCAAAGTTTAGTTTTTATATTTTTGAGCAACCTGAACAAAAAAAAAACATATTCTTATGTAGCTAACAAGAAAATTAAAAAAAAAATCAATTTGGCTCTTGTAATATTTATGTACTAATTTTTTTTTAAGAACTAAAAATTTGTTTGTGAATTCTTAATTCTTTCAAAGGATTTTTATTTCACTCATTCGATTTTTTCATCACACACATTTAAAAAAAATCATTTGATAATGATATTCGTTTTTTATTTCAAATTTTTAAACTGGTGAGTGGGGAATATCACGATCATTTTTAATACAGGACAAAACGAAAAAGATAATCGTTTGATTCATTTTAATCAAAAAAGATTATCAAAAATGAAAGAAAAAATAAAGAAAAAGAAAAATTAAAAAATCTTTATCTTTAATTTGTCTTTACGCGGAGAATTTACGGAGAATTTAAAAGAAAAAATAAAGAAAAAGAAAAAAATGTACATAAAAATTCTACAGATCAAAAGAAAACGATAAACTATCCGTAATTTATCGTAAGGGACGAAGAAAAGATTATCAATTCAGAGATTATAAATGAGAAAAGAGGTACTCATTTTTCAACACAACGAAAAAATAATGTGTATAAAAAATTATTTTTTCTTTATGTTCTTTATTTGTGTGTGTTTGTTTATGTTCCGGTGAACAAAAAAATGTTACTTTTCTCTTATTCAAAAAAGCTGTGCATAGGTACACATTTTTTTGCTTCTTTTTCTTTATATTATCTTTAAATTATCATTTAAATTCTCCTTGGATATTTTATAGAAAACTTAGCAATTTTTTCTTATTTTTTATCCTTTGCGTTATTTTTTCTTTATATTATCTTGACTTAAGAGCCCTCCATGTGAAATTCTGTTTTCATTTTCTGTTTTCTATTTTTGCAGTTTTTTTGTTTTATTTTACAGAAAATAAACGGCCGTGAAATATGCGACAAAAATTGTACGTAAAACACCTCTACCAGAAAATCACAAAACTATATTTGAATTTTATTTCTGTGCAGAAACTGTAATTTATCAAAAAAATTTAAAAATTCTTAGAAATAAATGAAATTAATTAAAAATTGTTTAGGAAATTAAAGAAATTCAAAATTTCACGTCACCAGCCCTGGAGAGTGGTATTTTAGCTTTATTTCTGCGTTTGAGATTTTTTATTATCTTTTTCCTTTACTTCAGAATCCAAGCAAATATGTTCAAGTTTTTTAAAGGCTCATTTGGGCCAAAAAACTCAAAATATAAAAAATCCGACTCACCTACCCTGGAGCCAGTTAAATATTCTCTAACATATCAAAAAATAACTTCAGTCTAGTCTAGATTGTAGTAACCCTACAATAAAAGCCAAACTAAGACCATTTTTTTGCAATTTTTCACATTGAGGGCTCTTAAAACCAAAACAAAATTATTTTTTCGTTTATTTTTTCTTTGTTTTATCCTCTCTTTTAAAAATCTGTTTATAAATTATGTGCGAGAAGTAAGCAATAAATTCACTTAAATTGCCAGCAATAAATTTTCTTAAATACATCAGCGCCACCATCGCTTAAATTTAGAAATATAATGGAGGATAAAATGTTAGGAAAAAAATGGTAACAAATTTTAACCACTAACAAAGAAATTTTAATGGGGGAAGGAAATAAGGCCGCGTGAAATAAGCCGCGATGATTTTTGTTGCGGTCTTCTTTCATTTTGAAAAATGAAATAAGACCGCGACAAAAAAAAATTATCGGAGGTCTAATTTCAGTTTTATAAATGTAATAAGACCGCGTAATCTTGTGAGGTGAGCACACAGAGCAGGGGGCTACAAATCCCACTGACCAACCGCCCGCCCGCCGCCCTGCTGCCCCCTGCTCTGTGTGCTCACCTCATAAGATTACGCGGCCGCGAGGCCTTTTTTTGCGGTCTAATTTCATTTTTCAAAATGAAATAAGACCGCAACAAAATATCCTCGCGGCCTTATTTCATGCGGCCTTATTTCCATCCCCCATTAAAATTGCTTTGTTATTGGTTAAAATTGTTCACTATTTTTTTCCTAACATTTTATCCTCTATTATATTTCTAAATTTAAGCGATGGTGGCGCTGATGTATTTAAGCAAATTTATTGCTGGCAATTTAAGTGAATTTATTGCTTACTTCTCGCACGTTTATAAATTCACAATTTTTTCTCTATCCCTTGATTGAAGAGAAAAGAAAAAAATAAGCTTTAAATTATCTTTTCCTTTTCCGATCTTTTTCTTTGAAGATAAAAAATGGAACTCTGGTTAAAACAACTGGCTAAGCCACTTAAATCTTTGAAAAAACGATTCGCTTCAGGAATTTTTTTAACTGATTGTGCCAGGACTAGGTTGAATTTAAAACAATGAATAAAAATTGCGATTGGGAGATGTCGTCTTATTTTAGCTTGTAGCCCATTTGAATTGCCTGACATAACCGCTGCGCTGTCATAAGTTTGGTAAATTAATTTTCGTTCAAGTTTGTAGTCAGAAAGAATATTTAATACATTTTTATAAAGGCCATCAGCTGATCTGTCTGCTGATACATCCAAAAACATTATAAATCGTTCTGCAGCTCCTATTCTAGAATCAAAATATCTTAAAATTACAGCTAGTTGTTATCTACAGGAATTATCAGTACATTCATCTAAAATAATGGAAACAAATTCTTTTGCTTCCAATTCTTCCCTAATCTGATTGTCCATAACAGTTAGAATCGCTGAAATCAGATCATTTTGAATAATTTTTGATGTACCGGAAAATACTGTAGACGGGATTTTTCTCAGCAACAAAATTTACAAGTTCACGAAAATTTCCTTGATTAAGAGACTTTTCACTTTCATCGTGACCTCGAATTGCTAAACCTTGCTTAACCAAAAAACAAATTATTGAAATTAGCTCACTTAATATTGCCCTATTTTTTTTACTTTTTCATTAAATTGTAGTACAGAAATTGAACGTGCTTTATCCAGTCGCGTAGTGAGGGGGAGGGGAGGGGGCAAGGTGGGCATCATGCCCCGGGCGCTACTCAAAAAGGCGCCAAATGGTCCGCAAAACAAAAAATTGCTGGATAATTTTTATTTTTATTATAATTGATTTCTGCAAAATATATTTTATATTATTTCCGCCTATAATCGACCATTTATGAATGCAAAAAGCGTGCCGTAAATGACTGATTATAGTCGACTTTCATATTGGGGAAGAGTGCTGTAATTGGTCTATTACAATCGAGTTGTGTAATGGTGTAGTGTTTTGTGTATTGCTTTTGTGATTAGAAAATAAATAATCTAGTTTGGTAACCCTGATTTTATGAAGAAAATTGATGAAATATTGAATAACAAGTGTCAATATCATCTGTTTGTTTTGTTTTGAATTGTGTGCCGCGTTTTATTACAGTCGACTTTCATATGTAGCAGTCATATTCGAATCGGCTAATATTTCTTGTGTGAACGTTATTATTTGAAATTCATTATTTAAAATTGGTTTTTATTGGCTTCAATGGTCTCTTATACAGCCTCAGACGCCATCAAAAAAATAAGCCGACCCGTCGTCGCGCCGCGTCTTTTTTCGATTAGTCGTCGTCGTTGAATTTTACGCGGCTGGTCGTGGATTTGCGCCGTAAGAATTTGCTTCAAAAATCAGTTGCGCCGTAAGAATTTGCTTCAAAAATCAGGAAAAAAAATTTTTTTTTTGGTTTGAATTTTGTATCGAAAAAATTTTTTTTTCGGAATAAAATTTTTTTTTTTGGAAAAAAATTTTTTTTTGGGAACAAATTCGAGTCGACTGACTGGGCCGTCGCCGCGCGGTCGTCACGTTTTTCACAGCTCAGTCGCGATAAGTCGTCGTCGTGAAAAAATCCACGGCGTCTGAGCCTGCTCTTATAGGCGGAAATAATATAAAGTAACATACTTAACTCGAGTCTAAGGACATTTTATTCATTTCGACTGTAATTACCTCATCACGGCTATAGTTAAGTAATATACTATTAAATTTAGTGCCAGTGTAATATAATAAATGTTAGTTCGAAAATAAAAAGGAAAAAAAGGAACACTAATAGTCTAAATCAAACTGTAATAATATATTTATAATAGAAATGGCAGGTCTTCGGATTTGTTTTTCTTTAAATTTAAGGAATTTTATTGTTGTGTTAGGAAAATGTCAGGGAATTTTTAAGTGTGGAAAGAGAAAAATTTTAAATGATCAACTTTGATGATATTATATGATATTATTGAAATTTATGCTTCACAAAAGCAAGGAAAATTTATACATAGTAATTAGTATTATAATCATATTATGTTTAAATATATGTATCTCTATAGAGATAATAAATATTTAATTTTTTATTGTTTTAAAACTGCGTGTTTTTAAAATATTTCTTTATTTAAATAGGTAAAATAAATAATAGGTATATTTGGAACAAATTCTAGATGAACATATACATTTCAAAAACTAGTCTTGTTTTCTGAACTAAATTTTTCGTCCCAAATTTAAAGCCTAGCTTGAGCCTAAGACTTTATTTATTTTACTTTATTTATTTATTTATTAATTTGCGAGTATATTTTACATATAATAATATATGGTTTTCGAATGGGCGTGGGGGCGCTAAAAAGGTATTGTGCCCCGGGCGCGGGTTAAGCTCGCTACGCCACTGGCTTTATCTATTAAATTTTCAATTCTATTTTTTCCAAAAAGTTTCAACATTATCTTACTTTCTTTATGCTGGAGTCCCTCGTGATTTTTTATGGCTTTCGAAAGATTGTTTAAATCAGAAAACCCTTTTGTCGTGGTCTATGCAGAATTTTCTTTGGAGAAAAGTAAACAGGGCCAACAATATAAAGTTTTTATTGACTCACAGCCGGTAATCCATAAATTTCTATTATAAATATCTGTATTGAATTTTCTCTTACATTTAGTTGAAGGCGCTTCACATTTTTAGATTAAAGTTTCCATGGAAGGTTGTGGTCGGCCATTAGATATAATTTCCAGTTTTTCTTCAACGGATCTTAAAGAAAACTTTCTTTTAAATAATTTTTGAATCACGGAATCACCACGGATATATAAGGGTAGTTCCACGAAAATAGTCGGAAAACTTAATAAAAAATGTAAAAAAAAAAAAAATATTTTTGAGACTTATAAGCGAGTCACACTACAACTAAAAAGCCACTACTCATGACGGCTTTTTTAAATGCGTTCACACTTGCACTTTTTGGTTTTTTTTCTTTTTTTTTCTCGTTTTGTCATATCTTTTTCCTTTTTTTTTGGGAACTTTTTTTTGTTTTTTTATTCGTTTTTTTTAAAAAATTGCCGCCAACTTCCTGAAAGTATGCAATTGTTAGTTTATTTTTTTCTCACAGAGCTCATTTGTTATTTGATCCCTGATTTTCTAGTGGCTTTTTGAAAAGCCACTAGCTTATTTTTCTTTTTTTTGTATGGAAAAAGCCACGAAATAGCCACAACGATGATAGCTTTTTCAAAAAGCCATTAAAAAGCCGAAGTGTGACAGCCTTATTAAATCAGTATTTGTTAGATGCTTCGGATAATTTCGAATTTATTCTCAAAGGGAACACCGCTTTTTTCGAATTTTTCGATTTTTCAAAGAATTTGTACCGAAAAGTCATTCCCGTGTAAGCAAATTTATTGGAAAAATTTCGAAAAATTTAAAATTCTTAATCAATTAAATTAAAAGAAAAAAAAGAAATTTAAAAAAAACACTTACCACGGTAATGACAAAATAAGTGTGAATTGTAGAAAATTTTGAAATAACTGTTCACTACCGGCTTAATTTACTCGATTTAAATATCACAACTAATAATATCAAGAAAAAATGTATTTACTTAGCCAACTGAAATCGTAATTTTAAATCATATTAATTGTATTCATTTTTTTTCACGTAATTCACAAAAGGTTTGAAACTCTTACTGACACGGTAACACTAATAAAATAATAAAAAAAAACTAATTTATATATTTCATATATTATTTTTTTATTAATAAAATTTGTGAAGTATTTATTTAATATTAAAATAACGAATTTTAGTTTTGAATACGAAAAAATTACTTAGTAACAGCCACGGTGACAAAATCAGTCTTTATGCTGTAATTTTTGCTAATAACAGTAAATATTAACATATTTTTTTTATTTGTCCTAAATGGTAATAATTCAGATAAAGTATTTTCAAGATTAGAATTTTTAATATTTATACAGTTTGCCCAAAAAAGTGTGGTAACATCGAATCGGCCAATTTCCGTGGAACTACCCATAAACAGGATGTTTAACAAAATTTTCGTTCCCAAAAAATGTTCATAGTATCACTTACTACCGCTAGGTTAGTCCCTTATGTTGTTTACATTTATTAATTTAAAAGATTCCAATTTTTCCCAAAATATTTTCCGATTTAAACTTAAGTTTTTCGGCATAATCGCTTTAAAAAAGGAATTAAACACTGATTATATTTTTTTAAATTTTTTTACACGTTATTTTGATTAGCGGACAGTTCACCGAAAATCAATTCACCGAATAGCAATTCACCGAATCGCAATTCACCGAATAGCAATTCACCGAATAGCAATTCACCGTATAGCAATTCACCGTATGAGCAATTCACCGTATGAGCAATTCACCGTATAGCAATTCACCGAATAGCAATTCACCGAAAAGCAATTCACCGAAAAACGAGAGGGGGTGGGGGCCGGCCGTACGGCGGACTGATGGCTGGCGGTCGGACTGATGGCTGGCGCCGCAAATCCCACTGACCAACACCCAGTCCGCCCGCCTGCCGGCCCCCACCCCCTCTCGTTTTTCGGTGAATTGACGGTAAGTCATATACATATATATATATATATATATATTAGGGTGACAATGAAAAAACTTTTTTTGATTTTCTAAGGTCTCACCCGAAAAATGTGTTCACTTATATGAGAAAATAAGTCCCTGAAGATTTCATCCTAATCAAATAACATTTACCACTTGCGCCAGCCGTTCAAAATTTTTACCTGAAATTAGTACTAAAATACGAGTTATTTGAAGCAAAAACAGTGGTTTTATTTATAGAAATGAGTTCTGAACATTAATTTTTAGTTAAATTTTATTTAATTTTGAAATTGTTTTAATATTATTAATTTATCTGGTTTGGGTAATTCCTGTCGATGCTGTTCAACTACCTGGAGAAGGTATTTCTTCTGTTCTTCTTGGTTGGTCAAACAATAATTGAACGATTCGATTAAAGCTACTCCCCTTTCTGCTACATCATTCACAACTTTTAATTTGTTTATTTTATTTTGATTACTACGATAAAGATTATTATCACACCAAGTTTCAGGATCTTTCAGGAAGCTTTGGTCAATCTCTAATACTTCCAAAAATCTCAAAGTATTAGCGGAAACAAAGTCTGACACTCACTGGAACTTATATCGGTTTCATCAATATTTATTCTAGGTAAATATGGTGTTTCTTTTTTTTTGTTTAAATTATCAACGATCTTCGATTTCATAGCACTATCAACAGAATCATCAAAAAGTGATAGGCCAACAAGAACGTCATTAAGGTATCAAAGATGTCTTGAAAAACATTTCAGTGCAGCATTGCCAATAGACGCATTAATTTCTTTGTATGCTGTTAATTCTTTCAGCAATTTTAGGTCATTGTTAGGAGCTAAGGCCGCGGACGGAGTTGTGAACCAATATTTAACATAAGCTTGTATAACGAAGTTATTAAATAATCTCAAATTTTCTCTTTCTTTTTTTGTTAGGTGGAATTGTGATCGAAAATAAATTTTTAAACCATAAATTATTTTTGCCATCCATCTTTCTCTATGATAAGCACCTGGAGCATAGACCCAAGCACTTTGACTTACTTCAGGTGTTTCACCGAGATACAATTGAACCAGTTGCAATAATTCTTTATAATCATCACGAGGTTGGAACTGTTCTAGTTGATGTTTCAAGAAAATAACGATTTGATCTTTT